>QVRM01005185.1:0-27951 GCA_003439945.1 Dermanyssus gallinae
TCGATTTGGCCGGATGGGCACGTCAGTGTGGCAATGAAGCGTGCGACTGTCCTCGCTTAGTTGGTCGTGGTAGCCGTGTAAATATATATATATAATATATATCTAGGTACGTAGATATGTGTGTGTGGTGACGTTACCCCAACCATACACTAAAACAGCCATTCACGATCCATTGCCTGTTTTCATAGGAATACGATTACTTTGCTGGCGTGATGCCAGCCTGACAGTCAATTATTGGTGATGTTCGGTGTACTCTCCGGGCAGGCAGGTGCTCTTGAACGAGTTCTACCGGCTTTGGTCGTTCTTGCCTGCCTGCCGGCGTCTGCCGCCGAGTGGCGCCACGCGCAAAAAACATAGCAATAATAATAATAATAACCGTCATCATAATGAACTACAATATATATATATATATATATATATAGATATATATATATATATATATATATATATATATATGATATATATATATATAAGAATTATACAATATAAGGTTAGCGTTAGCAAAACTCAAGCAAAAGGTTGAATTAGGTGCACACAAGGTTTTCCGTGTAACCTTCAGCGCAGCTGAAAACGACAGCTCATTGCCAGGAGGGAATGTATTAGGGATGTGCAGGACCTACACCTAAAAGTGGCAGACGCTAACATCTCGGCACAGAATGGACAAATCTCGGCTACCGTCGATAAGCTTGAGGACGCACGTAAACTGATGTGCATCACCGAACTAGCTGGGCTTGCGAGTCAAAGCAGAATAAAGAAATATCGACAACATCTGGGGTGCCATCAACCATGTTAGCCCAGACTTTCAGGAAGGAGAGAAACTGCAGGAACTTAGCTCCGCCGGTGTCATAGAAGTAAAACGCATTTGCAGACGAGCAGGTCTCGGCCCACAACAGGCGGCTATCCCTACACGAAAGGTGCTGCTCAAGTTCAAGGGAGCCCCGCCGGCCACCGTGTATCTTGGCTTTCAGACCCCACGCAGTGACAGTCACGCCACGTCCTTCAAGATGCTTCAAATGTCAGCGCTTAGGTCATCACGCATTCTCTTGCAGCGGTCAAGTAAAATGTGTGAACTGCGGCAGTAAACCGACATCTAGTCAAGGACTGTAAAAAAAGCTCCAAATGCGCAAGCTGTGGAGGTGCACACAGATCAGCGTCTCCTTCGTGTCCGATCTACGCCATTGCTTGGGAAAAGAGCAAGATTATTACCGGAGCACGAGTCCTTCGTCAGGTCCAGTCCGACTACCCGGCGGCCACTATTGTAGAAAAACCGGCGACTCGGACGAATCCGGCACCATGAGAGACAGGTGAGAACGCTCCTCTTTCCTACGCCTCAGTGGTCCGTGAGATCGTGGCTCCTAGTTCGAATGGAACGTCCAATAAGACTATTACGCTTGCCCCACTTAAGTCCTTGAAACCGACACATCGCCGACGCAGAATGCGCCCGCGCCAGGTGGAATATGGGCGCGTTCCACTCGCAAGGAAGACCCTCTTGCAGGGCTCATGCTAAGCGGCCTTGACCCTCAAGCAGCCAGCGCACTTCGTAACCTTGCAAACCTTCTTGACCAGTCGTCAGGCTGTTATCAGCTTTCGAAGTGAAGAAATCTGTCGGGCCGAAACATAATGCCTCAAGACGCCTCCGAAAATAAAGCTGGTCCGAGCTACTCGGACAACCTCCCGCAGACGGACCATTTCTTCTCCAGCCTCGGGTCGGATACAGGGAACCCAAGCCCAGCTCCTCTGTACAACAGGGTTACTTGCACGCATTGCCAAAGGCACTTTACAAGAAGAGGAATCAAACGGCACATGACGGCAGCACACTCGAACATTGAACACCCATTTTTACCCCCCGTCAGCAATCCGGTCGACAACACTGATGGTACCTACCTGTGAGAAAAACTCGCCGAGCACACAAAGACATGCAAACGGCTTGACACCATCCCTAAAAACTGCCCGTCCTGCAGTTGCGGTAGCGCTGGCCGACACACTTTCACTCGTACATCAAAACAATGACGAGCATAGCTGGGCCAACCTACTGGTTTCGCGCATACAGTTCTAAGAGCTCCGTCACGAAAACAGAACAATCTTAGTTGGACCACATACCTCAAAGACAGAATCGAGGAACATAGATCAGGTAGTAAACCTTCACCCGAATTGGTCCTAAGGAAGCACTGGAACAAGCGACCTAACGAGGACAATGCCGCCGCTAGACGAGCAACCAGGCTACTAGGAGAAGGCGACATTGGAGGCGCTGCGAGAGCTCTGCTTTCTGTGGGAAGTCCTGTTTGCGCAGCCGAGGCGTTCGTGGAAATGACTTCCAAACACCCTAGTGAACCGGCCGACCTTGACTTGCCACCAAGACTATCCCACGCCGAGCCGCTAGTCACCAGTTCAGAAGAGATTCGCGAGGCCGTAAAAAACCTTTCCGGCAGGGTCTACCGCCGGTAAGGACGGCCTGCGGCCGCGCCACCTCAGAGACCTCATTGCCACGACCAATACAAATATCGCCAGTCGTCTACCGCGTGACTTAGCAAAAGTGATTGACATTATGAGAAGTAGCACAGTGCCTGAGGCCATCCGCCCTATTATTTTTGGTGGCCGCCTCATCGCAATTAAAAAGCCGAGTGGGTAATTTCGTCCAATTGTCATTTCCTCAGTCTTTCGGAGGATTGCGGCAAAATTACTGTCAAGCTAGAAACAAATATTGTGTGCGAAAAGCTTGGGGCCCACCAGCTTGGCTTCAATACGCCTAATGGCATCGAAGCAGTGGTTCACACAACAGGAGCTTTTATGTCTAGCGTACTCAACAATTTCGTCGCCGCCAAACTCGATTTTAAGAATACTTCTAACCAGGTCCGTCGCGACCATATACTGAAAACTGTACAAACGGATCGGCCAGAGGCAGCCCCCTTAGTTGACCAAACCTACAGGTTCAGTTCAGAGCTCTCATTCGGTGAAAAGAACAATTTTCTCGTGCAGCGGCGTGCAGCAGGGCGACTCCTTTGGTCCGCCGCTATTCTGCCTAGCAATCAAAGAACTGGTCAATTCTATCCAGTCCCCCTTAAATCTCTGGTACCTAGACGATGGCACCATTGGGGGAGAAGCCTCTGTGGTACAGGCAGATTTCAAGAGAGTTCTTGACTTCGGTCAGAAGAGTGGTCTTGAGCTCAACCCCCAGAAGTGCGAAATTATTTACGAAGGCCAGCCGAACATATCCGCCTTTGAGGCACTTCTTCCGGGGTGCAAACAAGTCGAGGCAGCAGATATGACGCTCTTAGGGTCCCCTGTGGGGTCGGCTGCCACTCACCCAGAACTCGCAGAGAGACTCGTAAGATAAAGAGCCTTTGCTCTCGCCTAAACCGGCTAAACCCGCTTAATCTTCATAGCGCATATCACCTATTAAAATCATCTTTGGGCTCATCAAGAATTGTCCACTTCCTCCGCAGCACGGACGTCGGAGCAAACCAAGATCTGCTGTGGGAGTTAGACAAGAGCCTTAGGACCAGCCTTAGCGACCTCCTCAATCTAAACTTAGCCGACAACAACTGGGCTCAAGCCACCCTTCCTCTTAGACTCGGAGGTTTGGGAATCCGCTCTGCAGCAGATCTGGCAGCCAGCTGTCACTTTGCTTCATTACACGCCTCAGAAGCTACAGTCCAGCACATCAGCCCGGCCATAGCCCTGCAGGCTTTCCAGGATGCCAAAAAAGCTGCTGATACAAGATTCGAGAACCTCGCAGGCCTACTCCCAGACGCAAACAAACACCTGCAGAGGTCCTATGACGATCTCATAGATTCCAAGAAATATCAGCGTTTACTGTCCGATGCACTGTCCACGGCAGACAAAGCCCGACTACAGGCGGTTGTCCAAAAAGGGGCTAGCAAATGGCTCCAAGCCATCCCTTCCTCAAATCATGGCACTTTACTTGATCACGAAAGTTTTCGTCTGTGCATCGGCTTGAGGTTGGGAACAAGAACTAACGGAGGAACACCGGTGTCCGTGTGGAGCACAAGTGGACATTTGGGGAACCCACGGGCTATCCTGCAATAGAAGCGAAGAACGTCAAAGCCGTCACAGCGAGATTAACGAGACTACCGCCCGGGCCTTAAGGTCAGCTCTACTGCCATGGATTCGAGAGCCAACCGGCCTCCTGAGAAGCGACGGAAAGAGGCCTGACGGTCTCACCCTTATCCCTTTCGAAAGGGGAAAGGCGCTTAATTGGGATGCTACAGTCACCGACACGCTCGCGCCCTCGAACACGGAGGCCAGCGCATCAGCCGCTGGCTCCGCAGCACGCAAGGCTGAACGTCTAAATACCAACAAATACGCCCAGCTCACCGACGAGTTTATTGTTGTGCCACTAGTATTGGAGACACTAGGGGGACCTGGCCCTGAGGCATGGTCATTTTTACAGAAGATTGGCAAACGAATTGAACTCACGACGGGGGACAAAAGAGCTTTCGACTTTCTACTCCAGCGGCTATCTCTGGCGGTTCAGCGCGGCAATGCGGCAGCAATTATGGGCACAATGAAAGGCTGCCTCGAGGATAAGCTCGATTGGTAGCACCCCTCACAAGCCCAAGGGTAGTTAGATATTCATATTCCACTGTAACTACATAATAAAATATAACCATATGTTTCCTTTAAAAAATAACAATTATAGGTTCAATGCAATATTAGCGGTGACATGAGCGCGTGAGACGTTTTATTGATTGAAATAGGAGAATTTTTCTTCAAAAGAAGGGAAGTTTTTCGATAACCCTCAACACCTTTGTGTCAGATGGTGAGGTCAAAGTGGGGTGTATCTTGTTCCCGCGTAAACCAAAGCCGAACCTACTAGATTAGACCAACTTGGAGAGGACCAGCGTATTTCGTTGAATTTATTTTATAGAATATCAGTCTAAAGCTTAGGCTGGATAACAAGCTGGGCCGGGCGTATCATGTTTGATGTGTTACCTACATTTTTAAAGGTATTTTAATGTAAAACTCTGCTCCGCTACGTTTAGCAAGACAGCAAAAAACCTTGAAAATATTTTTTTACGGAAGAGACTACGTGGCACATATCAATCACGTATCTCAAGGCGAGAAGTCATTTTAATACGAAACAATGGCCAGCCTTACCAATTAAACCAGATACATTCTCTAAATCACCAGGAAGACATATTTCTTTATGCAAGACGTATTTTCGATTGTAGAAGGGTTTAGAAGAATATTCACAAGCAGACGTTCAACAGACTCTCACACGCTGTGTCTGAGCCCGCTTAAAATTCAGCAAAGTAACGACAAATTAGAGTCGACTTCCTCATCTACTTTAATTTGGATCGTAATCTATTTCACTTGATCGCCCACGCTAGGCGTGCTCCTTATTTATGGACAGAGCTTGTTTTTGAACGCGAAGTTTCCTGCAGGTATCAATTTCTGAAAACGGTGAAAACTGCGATAAAACGTGATGATCATTATAAAAATGGATTCGAACAAATAATAGATGTGGCATAAACCCTGGAACGCCCATCAAGTCTTATCATTAGATATCACAATCATTAATATGTTTGCCTGGCGTGTAGCCAATGTATGTGCACGTTGATTATAGCCAATGTAGCATATGAATAACTACTTCAAGTCTCGAAGTGCATTTTGGTAAAATTATTATTACTAAAATTCATACACGGCTTCTACGATTGTTCATTGTCACATCGAAAAAGCGGTCAATAAGATCTCATACGCTGCGATAGTACCTATGCGTCGATGTTCTTAAATATCGTTGACAGCGACGGAAGGTTTACAGCATTCGGCTCAATGAAGAGCAAATCTCTTCTAAAAGGCAGCCGTAACTGAGCAACGCTTGTCTCACTAAGGGCTGCCCCAAATTGCGAGAAAACTACAATCGTGACCTTCATTGATAAGTCGTCCCCAAAAGAGTTCTGAAGGACCGATCGTAGAGGGTGCGTACGTTCGGTATGCCCAGCGTGTAACAGCGCTTAGACTTACGTTTCGGGCGCCTCGCAAAGACACTTTGAAACTTAAAACAAGGACTGGCATACGTTTTGCTTGCCACAAGCCAGTGAATAAGCGCACTTTATGCCGATTTAATAAGCGCCCGGAGAGTAATATCACTATATATATATATATATATATATATATAAATATATATATATATATAGTGCAATAAGCAAGTCGAAAATGGAGCGCGTCTAAGAGCTCAGAAATGCTGAGCTAGCCCAACAAATCGAGCCTCCCTGGACAAAGCGCAAACAATGGAAGACCTTGCAAGCCTAGTGAATAAGGAGTAGCCTAAGACCGTTTTCACGAACTCAGCCTTTGCGCGGAAAAGCTTTCTCAAGACAAGCCACTCACGCGTCATGCCGGTGACCCAGGATCTAAAAAATAGGGTTTTTCTTGAGAAACTTAAAGAGTACCCGTCTGCTGCATCGCTCATAGATCTCCCTGCGGGAGGAATCGCGGTTCTACGCAGCAGCAAAGCGCTGGAGTTGGTCGACGGCGCATGCTAACAAGCACAGATACAAGTAAGCCAACAAACAACCATGAGAACGCTTGTGGTCGGTATGGCTGGAACAGATGAGACACCTGCCGGTTTTTTGAGCATTCTTTGATTATCACAGAGAACAGCAAGACACTTGTGGCAACAGAGAAATGAATGAAACTAAAAAATGAAACCAAGACAGAAGGAGCAGTTACGTCTGCAGACATAATTTGCAAGGGCATGGATGTGGCAGTGGATGTACGCAAGATGACAGGGTCCCTAATCACGGTGGTTCTTCGTGACGTAGACCCCTTTTCTGAATGCCGCCAAAATAGAGGCAGAGTTGCGTACGAAATTAAAGCTCTCCGCGACTACGATGCTCCGCACTGAGGACCCTCAAATGACCAAGGGAGAGGGATGGCAGTGCCTCGTTACGCTACCACGGACAGAACGCATTAGACTTAGGACCGGTTACCCCTAGAGAATTTAAATTGGAAGCCCAAGGAGTGGGTCTCATTACTCACACGCTTTAACTGCCAGAAAGTAGGAAACTTTGCCAGAGAGTGTACTCACGACAACGGTCGGACCGACGTTGCAACAAGTGCGATGAACTCGGCCACACATTTAAAGACCGTGTAAAGAATTGCCCCCACTGCTATGCTTGTGACGTGGATGGCTATACGGCCAGTTGTATGTCCTGCCCGACCTTCAAGAAGGCGGTCCTGGATAATAAACAAGTTGCTCGGGAATGATTGACGCAGGACAAGAGTCAGGCTGACAAGGAGCAGGAGATGACCCACAGGAAACAACAACGCAAAGAAAAGAAGCTTGAAAAGATAGACGCGGAGGGGTTTATCACTTCTAAAGGTGATAGGTGAGGGGTTTATCACCTATATATATATATATATATATATATATATATATATATATTTGTACAAGGTGCTCCAAGGCAAGCTGCAAATGGACGCTCCAAAACCATACTAAAAGATCCAGAGAGGACGAGTCTACTGACTCTATGACTGCTATTTCCCCAGCACGCAGACTTCTTAGAGAAGTTTACGAGGACAACCGGTTAGAGGAAGGATCTGAAAATGATGCGTTTGAAGTCTTTGTTGTAGAAGTGCTACAAACAGCTGTGAGAGTCAAACAAGGTAAAACCAGACGCCAGAGCCTGACGGCATTCCTCCGATGGTTGTGAAAGCTCTATTTGAGGAGTTCCCTGGGGTTGTGGCAAATGTGACGAGTAAGCATATAAGAGAAGAAAAAATTCCCAAAGCATGGAAGACTGCGGAGGCACTCCTTGTATCTAATAGAAATGGCGACTATGGACCTATCTGCCCGACTAGCTCGTTAGCGAAGAGCGTAAAAGTCATTGTAGCCGAGAGGCTCCAAGTTTTCGCTGAAGAAATCGGCCTGATGTCCGATGCACAATACGGATTTTGCAAAAAACAGATCGCTCCTAACGGCTATCAACAGAGTGATAGCCAAGGCAGAAACGTTGCACAACTCCACGCGTAACACCTGCAAGTTATACCTAGCTGTGCTGTTAGACGTAAAACACGCTTTTAACAGTCTGCCATGGAAGGTTATTTTTGATACACCAGTTAAGAGGAAAGGTAAAAGCTGTATTCTTGTCTCTAACATCCCTGCTGTATTATATCACGTTCGGCGTTGCGCGATCGAAAGCATGTTTTTGTATGCCCACTTTAGAACGAAGTAAATATGCTGAAATGAAGATGACACAGTGCAGATGCTGGCTGGCTCAATTGCAGGTGGTCGCGATTGCAAAAGCAGCGTTTTGCACTGCAGCTGCAAAAACTCGGCCGACTCTGGCACTGCAGTTGCGAGAACTCGAAAAGGCGTTAATGCTGCTAGCTATGGCGAGGTTAGGGTAAGGAGGATAAGGGCCGAGGATAAGAGTCATATGATCAGGGTGCTCGTTTTGGCTACCATGCCATGATTGCGGGACAAGAGTGGGCACGGCACCTGGGCAAGCGATGAATTGAATAGGCCGAATTCCCAATAAACTCCCAGTCTCCCTACCGACCCCTTAATGCTGGTAGGCGCACTTAGGTCTCATCTAATTTAGTCTAACTACAATACAATAAAATCTGTTATTTAGTCAAAAATTATGCTTGCCACGCCGCCACTCGTGGCCATCCAGCCCGCCACGGCTGCTATACATAAATGGTACTCTTACGTACCGCCTTGTCCTTGTCGCTCCTTCAGCATGACGCCACTACGATATATATAAAGTTAGTCAACTTCATTTATACCCATGCGTAGATCGATTAATTCGTGCCCTTCCTTATACATCTTTGAAGGGTCCACCTCTTGTCCTCCTTATCTGGAACCTCTCTACAATCATCCATCTATAACCTGCCTGTATTCCCCTCAGTAATCCTCTTATTTTTGACCTTTCAATCCTATCCCAAGTCTTGTATGCTTCATTGTCCTACGACCCGGTTGATTGTTCCTCTACTCTTCTTCTCGACCCTGTTGTATGCTCCTACCATGATTTTTTTAGAGAAGGTTCGTAACCGATCATTTCGACTAATTGGCAAGCTTTGTAGTAGTATTTCGAACGATCCTGTGATCCTACTGTCACTGTTATACTGATATCCATAAGACGTCCAAATGATAGCCGGGTCGTTAGATGCAGTTTCGCGGTGCAGCAAGAGATTCAAATTTGTTCCGTTCAAAATGTGTTCCGCCCAGCAATATTGTAGATATTGGTGGAGGAGAGCACATCTTAGATGGGCTACTGGCCTCCTGCATCTTCTTACAATTAGTCTGCTGCAACGGAGAATTCACCAAATCTCAATTCGTTGCAATTACAATCTCTGTCACAATTAATTGTGACACAGTACGCGACGATTTTTTAAAATTCATGTCGTTGTCGTTTGTAGTCGTTACACAGTCGTCGCTCTTGGCGGTGTTGCTACCGATGTTGTTATTCCTACTATTATTGCTGTATTGACGTACTCTTAACGCTGCATTCACGACTGCTTATATATATATATATATATATATATATATATATATATACTTTTTTTTTAAATATGGCTAACTGTAATATAGTGGCTACTTTGTTCCGTTGCTTTTACAATAATGATTATTTTCTTGACGGTTTACTGCCGCTTCTGCGTCTGCGACCGCCCATTGTGATGAGGACAGCGAGTTGCAGGAGCAGACCAATCACGTATTTGTCCTCACCCAGTTCTCAGCGGTGCGTGACTGAAAAATTCTATACGTTGGAGCTCGCCAAGACAAGCTTCACATGATTCCGCACGCGCATGCGGTGATGCATTCGCGCGCATATACCCACTACTACTACTACTGCACTGCTTCCGTTCGATGGCACCGCAAAGTACCGCTGGTCAGTGGCGGCTCCGTACCAGTGCGCGCAGAATGTGTGGGCGGCCATAAAGATTGCCTGTGTCCGCTATCTTTCGGCCGTGCAAATACAAATGTCGCCATCTAGTTCAGTTGTCAAATGCGCTTACGCGAAAGCAGACAACTAGCACAAGGGAACTAGATAGACCTAGCGCCGAGAGAAAGTGTGTGAGTTTGAGAAAAAGAAAAAGAATGGACGAGCACGAAAGAGAGAAATAGAGAGAGAGGGGGCCAGATAGAGCTCGATATATATATATATATATATATATATATAGAGAGAGATAGAGAGAGAGAGGAGAGAGAGAGGGGGGAGGAGAAGGGGGAAAAGAGGTTGAGGTAGAGACAGAAAAGAGGAAAAGAACGAAGCATACGCGGTAATGCGTAATGACCGCGTAAGGCACGTCTCATGCGAGACTTGATTAATGCTAGCATACTATGTTAGCAACGACGGCAACAACCGTCGCCGAGCCACGGTCGGTCGGTTGCTCGGTCGAAGCTACTACTGTAAAAAGTTTGTCGTTTGGATTGTTTTTACTGGCTGCTGCCACTGTCGCGGCCGATGCCGCTGCTCCTGCTGATACTGGTGGCGTTGTCGTTCAACATTTATTATCGTCTGAATGGATGATTCAGATGTGACAGCCTTCAGCTCAGCTGCGCTTTTGCTATCGTCGCTACACAGAACACGGCGAAACGGACGCCGGACCGAGTTCGCCGCCGCTGCATAAGCGGCGATTGTTTCTTACGTGCCACTCACGCTCTCTGCCTATTCTGCTGGCACTTTACAACACTGTGTGTGCGCGTGCGCCCAGTCAAATGGTTTGATTCAGCCGGTGGACCGTCGGCTAATCGTTCGTTCGTTGAAGATGAGACGGATTTTTCTAAAATTAACGTTTTGTCGAAGCGAGTCAACAACTATTGTTTTAATCGATATATTGCTATTAATTTTGTATTACTGTTGTATTGTTATTTGTTGTATTGATGTGCATTGTCATCCATTAGAACGTTAAGAATGAAACATAACGTAATACAAATAGTTTAATTGGTTAAGATACCTAATTTGTAAAAACAAAGTTAACACCACGGCGAGTACTACGTCTTTAGCCTGACATCAGTTAACAGATATAGTTAAAGACAACTTTTTTGGCTAGGGTTAGTAACGCGCGTAGATGAATAACTGTTTTTTTACTTGTTGTAAGTAGTAGTGTCTCTTCCGTAATCGCATGTATACAAATATACATACTGTTGTTGTTGTCATACCATGATCATTTCCTCTGCTTACCTTCATCTTCACGTACCACCGTGCGGATCACGTCATCTCGTCTATATGGGCAAACGCCCAGCCATGGTGGGTGCGTCGAGACCCCTAGAGCCTAGTTGTTCTAGGCGTCTACTTCGTCTCGACCGTTATATCGCTCGAACTCAGACCCCTCCTATTTTTTTTCAGAGTCAAAAATCCTTGAGTGTAAAAATGGCATCAAACCAGTTCGCTGTCTGCTTGCAAGGGCTCCACCGCCGTCATAACGTAGTTGACGACCACTTAATGGCGGCGCTCTACAATAAATCAATGAGCACATCATACCCAGCTAAAGAGAAGCGAATTTTACAAGCATACCCACCACAGTGGCGACATTACAATCATGAACAGTGTTCTTATCTTGATTTCTCTATGTATACGTTTTGCAGGGAAACAACAAACGCAAAACGCCCTAAGTAAGCGCAGTTAACAAGAACCTTATCAACTAGGCGCACTATTGCCTTGACATCTTTATTGACCCCTTCATCGAAGCCAGCCCTGCTAACGATTGAAAAGTGAACTCAGCAAATACAACAGCTGCTACTAGCGGGCAACTCGTTGTACTACACAACGAGCTACCTTTGCCAGAATGATCAAGAAGGCCCATCATGTGGAAGGCCGCCTTCCCGTTCCTGCGGCGTTGGGCGCCTTTACCCAACCCCCGAGACGGTGTTGGCCGAAACTATTGTTGTGTAGGACGCGTCGCACGGGACGGTCCACATTTCAACACTAAATTCAGCACGACCAAAAAAGGCCACCGCGCGTGACGGAAATGGCCTATTCTGGTTTGGCCGGCAAAACCGCAACTGAAGCGAGGAATACAAAAGAAGCAGCAGCGGTAGCGCCTGCAGGCTTTGAGTTGCACGCGTTTGCATTCGCGACGACAACTTTGGTCACCAACGGGTCTGCCCGCACAATGAAGGCAGAACACGTCTGCGGTAAATAACCCCGTTTAAGAGGAGTTTGTCTCCTATCCAAGATACACAAGTACAGGGAAGAAATGCGGACCAGAGACAATAAAGACGTTAATGGAAAGATGGGCAGGAAAACTCAACACTGAAGGATGAGGAATAGGAAGCTTTGGCATATTTCTTGGTCATCTGTAGATCGCACATAGACCAGACCCACAAAACCGGCAAACAGCAAAACAGAGCAACTGGAAGCAAAGCTTTAGTAATCCTTGTGTAAGTAGCGTCGGGAAAATATCTGCGGTTATGCGAGGAAATTTCAACAAAGTAGTTACTTCTTCGGTCGCTAAGAAATAGTAGACGAGGTTTTATAGGAAAAACGGGCAGAACCGTGGCAGCAATGACGTGACTGTTGCAGACGAGGAGCACTGAACTACGCGGTTAAGGTCTTGTCTGGCGTATTGGGGTTCATTAATGGGTGCCTGCGTTGTTTGGTATAATGGGGTACCTTAATGCGTTGGGGCATGCGTTGAAATCGAGTCGATAGGCGGGTTCAAGTCGGCATAACAAGTTAGAACCTGCTGCCCAACAATAGATATTGGGTGAGCAACTATACCGTGAGAGCATTCTTTAGTTAATGAACATAACATTCATCCTATAGTTCGATCTGGAAGCCGTATATATGCTTTAATTAACTGTAATGGAGCAGTTAACAAAGCCCCGTAAACGGCGTGATTTAAAACTAGACTCGAGAGACTTGCTTTACCCGTAAGATTTGCTTCCTTCTATCAGTCGATCTAATGTTACAGATAATCTGCGTACAATTACGTCGGTTAACTAAGTGAACCAACGCCAATGTTATGTAAAATATCTTTGCGCTAGCACTCGAAAGATGAACTATTTTTTCATTATTATCCCAGTTAGCTTGGAATAATGCATTTTCACGGCTCTCAAGCGCGTTTACTTGAACCCTCGCTTATCCACTTTGTTGAATGTGACAGGCAATGACACTAGATCAGTTTCCGGGTCTAAACTTACATACCTAGATATCATAAACTATGTATAGCCTTCAATATGTTGTGTAGCCAGATATCTATCGGTGTGCTGCAATAATGCCGATTTGGCCGAAAGCCTTTTTTATTTCGATCCTAGCGAAACTACAGATACCGTAAAATTGACCATCTGACCGATTTGGTCATGCCACCGTAACCATAACCAGCTGGCCTTGGTCACAAATGGCTTTGCACATCGCCCAAATTACGCCCGAAAACTGTTCTGTAGTCGTGACCGAAAGAAAACGAGAGTGTTCCGTTTCACCCGCTTGCATGTTTGCGTCTTTCTCTTTGCTCGGCCGGCAACTGTGGTGTTGAAAAACCGTCAACCGAATAGTACGATTTTCGTGCCCCATCTATTTACCGTTGTTAATTCTTGCTACGCTGTATTTGTTTGACTTAGCCATCCCGAAATTGCAGTCAGCATCGGTCGACCATTCGGCACTATGGCAGTCTTCGATCGGACCCCTATCAACCTCTTCTAGGTCGTCCCAAATCTACATTGTTGCCACAGGTGGTTCTTCATTGTCATCACAGGTAGTCGTTGCTGTTGTACTTCGATGCAACGATTAGCTCCATCGCTGGTCCCGCAGCCACTGTCATTGCCGAGGTGCTTGCTACTGAGTCTATGGGCCGATGTTCCTCAAATCCTCCTACTGCGGAAGAGAACGAAGCCGCCCTTCGCGGCCGTTGCGATTCAAAGCTGTTGGCTGGCGCTATCATGACTGGCAGACTGGCTGAGGTTACATCACGTTGAATGAATCCCTTTCCAACGTTGTGGGTGATGCAGCCGGACAACCATTTCCCTTTTCCCTTCCCTTATACATATTTCTATATATCTTACCCTCTGTATTTGTCGCTCTATTCCTCACTTTTCTATTATCTCCCTCGTTCACCCGTACAACCCCTTTTAGTTGTTGCGATGCCAACCACCGACACCCCGACAAGTCCGACAAGTTGTTTTTTGGCAAGCTTTATCGTCGTCGTCGTTGTCTCTCTCTCTCACTCTGTCTCTCTCAGTGTCTCTCCCTTGCCACCACGTCGTCATCATTATCATCATCATCTTCGGTAGCTCGGCTTCTTGTTTGCTTGCGTCGCCGGAATGAGTAATGCCAGTCGTGTGAGGGATGTCCCGCAATGGCCCGCAGCCGACGGCGTCCTGTTCCTGCAAACCGCATTGCATCCCTACCCTTCCTGGCATCCTCTGTGGCTGGGGCTGTTGTTGGGGTAATCATTGTGTCGTTATCCTTGTCGTTAGATATACGTATGTCGTGCCATTTGTGGCTGACCGGGACGACGTTCAATCCCTCTTTCTTGTCAGTTCGAATGGCTTACTCACCGACAGTTTGTTGCCGTGCCCATCAGACTTTGGCACTAGTGGTCTTGGTGCAATCGCGGTTGACCAGCGCGCACCGCACAGCGTGGGCCATTTGCGGTGCCGATGCCACTACGTATAATTGTTGCTGCCGACGCCGCCGCTGTTGTTATTTCTGTTATTTTCCCGTTTTTTTTATTATTGTTGTTGTTGTTGCTGTTGTTGCTGCGCATTGTTAAATATTCAATTAACTTATCTTAGCAGGCGTCGTGTAATCACTGACTTATTTGTCTTACTCACAAACCTATAGGTTACTGCTGCAGATAGATTAAAAGCAGCACACGTTGCTTCTTAAGTGTTTCGCGAAATTTGTCCGAAATGCTCGCAAGACCACAACTGTCTGAATCTAATCTCATGCTTTTGCAACGTATATTCGCAACGTTTGCAAAGCGAACACAGTAACGTTCTTGTCGGTGACTCCAGTCACATACTGTGATTGTCGAACTGCAGGCAGAGCAGACGCGTCTCGAGACATTTCCGGACGTGTGAGCTTCTGTGAGGGCATGTATAATGCACGATGGCAATAATGGACAAAACTTTCGACTCCGTTCGTGTCGCAGCTGCCAACCGTATTTTCCGTTTGGTTGGCGTTCCATTATTGGCGTTGTGGTTTTTACTATTATCAGCCTCTATTAGCATCATCCGCATCGTCGCAGATGTCCTTATCTGGCGAACGCAGGCAGGAATAACCGCATACGCCAATGAAAGGGGTACGTGACCCCACAATGGGTATTTCCTGCGACAGTTTGTCTGTTTGTCTTCCATTTCCCTCTATCCCTGCATATGTGTGTATGTGTTTAGAAGCCGTAACTGTACGTTGGCGAGGCCTTGACGCGTTGTTCGCCCAAGCTTTTTGTCACACCACTGCGTGACATTTTACCGGAGCTCTCACTGATGGCCGTCTTCGATGTCGTTCGGCCCGCCGCCTGGCGCTATGTCTGCATCGCGTGCGTAATCGTCTTGCCATACATACAGATTTTACTCATGGGTACTCCTCCTTTATGGCATAACAAGCCTCTTACTCCCACTTTGTACGCAAAATACAACGCAATCCAAGACCCATTCTCAGAGACATGATCTACGTCTTTCTCGTACTAACTGGTTGCGCGGCGAGCTTATCTTTTTTTTGGCGCGTTGTGCCAATAACATGCTGTGTTCTTCCGTAAGTGAGTCCTGTTGCTACATCTGACAGGTAGACACTGCAGATAAGACTTTCGCTAATGCGATAGCGCTTCGCCCATTTGTGTTCTGCTAGTCTGGGCAGAGTGTCATGTCTTGGTGCTTCCGCTTTGGACAGTCTCAATTCGCCAAGTCGGTCCTTAATTACTACAAAGGTATTGGAATGGTGACCAATTCAACGCCCATTGATTTTCTCTCACAATAAACACTAAAGTATGTGGTAAACATCAAGAATGAGCTATATGTGCTTGATAACGTCCGAGGTAGGCTAGCAGGACTGTTACAAATATCAACATACATTTACATACGTACTCACCTGTTTGTTCATAGACTTATGTAATTTTAAGTCGCGGTCAGAGTAACTCCGATCGTATAACATGAGCTAGCTTGGCCGCTTGGGAAACAGCATAGTGTCTGTCCAGAAATAACTCAGTTCATTTGAATTTGAGGTTTGCTAAGGTAACTGAAAACGCTGTACTTCTACGTAACGACTTAAACAGAGATTTTTGACTTTTCTCCGAAGGCGGATATTAAATTGCCATTTTGCAGCCCTGCACTTGGTTTCCAAATTATTAACGACACAAAACAGTGGGGGGCCGCGGCCGTCTGCCCACTCACCGTGTCCTTTTATGCCTATAGAGTCGTTCCCTCTTATGCATTGTCGCTATCCGAGCTTTCCAAATGCGCGTATATTTTGAATCCGGGCACCTAAACGGATCTATGATATACGCACGTATACATGCAGACACGTATATACGAATGCTGGTGAATATTCACGCGCATGGCCACAAAGCAAATGTGATGAAGGTGGAGAAGAGGCAAAAACTCTAGGACAACAACTCGAGCTGCAATGAGGAAGTAGAGAGAGAGAGGAAGCAATTAAGGCATGGCAAGCCAAATGGGACTTCATTCCCTCTGGAGCGCCGGGGCACAGTCTCTGATCCCTCATCCCAGACATCAAACAATAGAGTAAGCGGTCGGGGGGAGAGCTAAACCATTACCTCACGCAGATCCTCACGGGTCATGGGGACTTTTAAACCTACCTCTTTCGAATTGGAAAGACTCCCTTTGCGAGCTGTGCTTACTGCCAAGAAGCACAGCTCGCAAAGAGAGCCTCGGTCCATCCTTTCCTAACTAGTGGCGCCCAACACAAACCACCGATCCTTCAAAACGTTGAGTTACTTCCATATCTGGTTTTGACAATTAAATTCTAGAGTGGGTCAATAACGTTATGTGTCCGGCGACAACAGCTTGTACAGGGTCTAGCGTTGACCGCGCTTCTTTTTTATACGCAAATACTGAATTTTACATTATTCTTCTTTATACGGAATTACTGGATTTTACAGCTAAAATCACAAATGTTTGGCATCTTCCCATTATGGGTCATGTTCGGAACCACAAACACTACAATGAACTTGGTCGTTGGTTCGATCCTGTTCTTAGTTGAACCGGCCTTGCACGGGTCATCCGGTCTTACGAAACGGACTCACGGAATCTTGATTTTTAAAAAATTGTCGTAATATGATTATTCTCTTTTCAAAGCATTATTGTCTTCTGAACACGGTGGTCAGATGCTTTATTGAGCAAACTCTGTTCTCTCGCTCGTACCTACTCTAAAGCAATGCCGCTTTCCATTTCCATCGAAAAATTCGAAGATCATTTTAAATGTAGCCCGATTATATATATATATATATATATATATATATATATATATTATATATATATATATATATACAGTTAATAGCATGCGGTAGATACGCTGACACAGTCAAGGAGCGCCAAGTATCCATTTCCTCCGCCTCCTGGACAAGACATTTGGTTATATTGGTAAGGGGGACCAATTGTATAAGCTCTGTTTCGGGCTCGAACTAACGTATCACAAACAACATCGGTGTGTCACAACGCAGTATCTACAACAAACCGCAGTGTTACTGTCGCTGCTGGTCGTGGTTTGTGCAGCTTTCTCTAGGTGCCGGCTCTGTGTCACACGCGCGTAAGCCTGGACTGGACGGGGCCCGAAATCGTTCTGTTCTTTGCCATCTGTTTTGCCACCGCGGCCTCGGACGCATTTGCGACGTAGTCATTTGGACATGGCCGCGCCGACTGCCGCTGGAGAGACTCCGTCACAGACGTAAGCGCGCCTGTGTATCGACAATCCGCGCATAGAAGCAGACACGCTGAAGAGGAAGAACGACAAGCAGCAATCCCCGGAACACGGCAAGATCCCTCCCCGGCCCGCGGTCATTCAGATCGTTAGCGGCAGCTACTGCCCAGAACAACAGGAAAAATAACAAGATGTGTGCTGAAGAGGCCAGAAGTCATTGCGGGCAACGCAGGGAAACGAGAGAGTGAGAGGGAAGAGGATGTGTTGGGGGCAGTCGCTATGAAGGGCCCGAAGTAGCTCGCAGGAAGAAGGCAAAACGCATAGCCGACTGACAATCGCGAGGTCGGACCGCTCGCCTTGCAGCCGCACCCTAACGACGAAGGATACTTCGCGGAAATCCTGCAAGAAACCCTGTTGCGGGCGCATGTAAGCGCATCCCAACAACCACTCCAGCGCGGTGGTAGAAATGCAGATGCCAACAGTAACAACAGTAGCAGAAGCTAGACCCACCACTCGAGTCAACAGTTTTTGTATGCGTTTATTATATTTATATATATATATACATCCCAGAATTCGATCAACAAACTTTGAAATCTAGTACAACTCGGCTAACGAATATTTTGTTTTTATTGGAACAAGGAGGCGGATTTATCTTCCTTTGAAGTGAGAGCGAATTTACCAAAAGTGGTTGTATCAACCTTTGTTATCGTGACATATTTTCAATAAACCTGCGATTGCGGGAGCCCCAGTCATTCTATCGACAAATCAAATATATTTGTGTATTTGGGGGAACACTTTATTCGTTAGCTCAAAGCAGAACAGACGCTGTCTTGAAGATAATTCTTGCGTCATTAGAAAAAAATTATTTTTTTGGTGAGTCATACTAGATCCCAAAGTTTGTTAGACGAATTCTGGGAGATTCTGAATACATATACATATATACGTCAAAACGTCTAACACCATGCAAAGCACGTGTATCTCGGATTTCGTTGACATATAGTATCGATATTGATAGACGCAAATCCAGAAAGCAAACTAAAGCGATAGAAAGGTACCTAAGGGATGGGCAATCGGCATGGAGTGCCGGCCGCAACCCTGAAAAGAACGTTTTCTGAACTTTTTT
Organism: Dermanyssus gallinae; assembly: GCA_003439945.1. Lineage (NCBI taxonomy): Eukaryota > Metazoa > Arthropoda > Arachnida > Mesostigmata > Dermanyssidae > Dermanyssus > Dermanyssus gallinae. Next base: position 18,910 of record QVRM01005185.1, read on the forward strand.
GTGACTTGTGTAATTTTAATTTCAGCTGCTACTTAACAGGAGGCTTACGCACTATTGTTTGACCGCTTCGTCACCGCCTTCTTCTCGTCTAATCACTTTATGAAGTGGCACAATAATTTCCTCATGCAAAAAATAAACCCTCATGTACTCGAAATTGGCGTATCATGCAAACGTGCCGCATTGGTTAGCACTACAAGGACAGTGAATATTGTTTATATTTTTGCTTTTCTCAACATGTTTACTGAAATAACTTCACGTACATCCAGTTCTAGTAAAACTGCCCCTGAACCATTATTATATGCAGTTTATTGTCCACAGACGCTGTACTGGTTTAAAGCAATGGACCGTTTCTGTAGGTGAAGCAAGACATGAGCACCCCACAGGCTAATCCGCTAAGCTGCCTCGCCCATTACTTTCTTGTTAGTCGATTTTTTGCTTGAACTCATACGAACTGGCGATGTTGTACGTGCCGCGTAAATGACAGGCCATCGCTATCATTGTTGTCTGGTACCAGAGGAAAGAAAGATTTTGCTTTATTGTAGCAAGAAAGGTATAGGAAAGAAATAAGACAGTATATGAGAGAATAATCTTGCTTTGTTGATGCTCGTTGATGAACGTCGTAGTTACATGTCTGTAGTTTTTGTCGTCGGTCTTTCGCCATGGTGTACCATTTACGCAGCATCAGCTTGGTAATATACTATACCATTTGCCATAATGATCGTTATCACACAGGAAGACGGAACACTAAATAACGCACACAAGATCAGGGCCAGAGGAGGTCGCGTTCATGGCCTGGTCCTGCTCAGACGAAGCTTATTATGCTAAAATTGCGCAATCAGGATTAGATTTCTTGCGAGTTGTATCGTAATACAATCGGTATTAAAGAAATAGCAATAAATATTGGCGTCTAAGGACAAGAGAAAATCGTCTCTATACCTATCAACATACCTAATAACAATAGCACTCACTGGCAGATCCCATAACTCGGCGAACAAACTCTGTGCTCTCGGATCCACTGCTTCAGTCCGTCGGCTGCGTTGATTGCGCAACGTGCTAATATAGCGTCCTAAAAAATACTGTCTAAGGTCAGCATGATACTACTTAATATGTTTGGTGTATGCGCCATTGGCGCACTAACACAAACACATGGCGAAATGTCTCCAACAATAGCGCAGTTGTATGTCCATACAACATAGCTCGTAATGAAAGTTCAATCAGAACAATACCAACGGCAGGCAATATGTCTGGGAAACTACCGATGATTTGGCCCTTCGGCCAACAACAAAATCGACATGGAATAAACGCTTATTGATTAATGCTCTGTCTGTACACGAAGCGGAAAACAATCCAATGACTGGAGTCAATTTGGAAAAAAACAGTAGCGTCTTCTTTAAAGCTGCGTTGCAATATTTGCAGTCTCTTGTCGCTAAATAAAGTCAGCCCGTGGTTCGTATGATCTGGTTAGTTTATTCAGTCAGTAGGAACTTACACTATTTATTCTAAAAATAAGTTTGTAACACGTGTAATCTGCGTTGCGCTAATCGTATTAGCTTTTGCCTGTTTTAAACAAACACCCACTCTCCACAGGACCTTCATACAAAAGACGCCGTAGTAAGGTTACGTCGCAAGGACAACAGGTGGAAGCAATATTTAATTTGTAGCTAAAGGTCACCATCAAATAGCGTACCAGCATGCCATTGCACTAGCAGAGCTTGACATGCGTCAGCTTTATCCAACCGGTGCTGCGACAACAAGCAATCGAATAGAGACGATTGTCAAAAGGGAATGTAGCAACAACAACAACATAGCTAGGAAGAACAGCATAGCCTATAGAAACAAATTGGCACATATGTTCTTATGCAGAGTATCCTAAATGCTGTAATGCTAATGGGTTTGCTACAGCATACACGTCGGCTAGAAGTTGGCTAAAGCCAAACTTGCGCAGGCTCTCCAAATAAGGCGACCATTGTGGTCAAACCAGGGTCGGTGCTTTTTCAGATGGGCTTTGTGGGCGGAATATAGAACAATCTCCACGTGCTGCTGAGTAAACTTACGGCACGTGATGGTTAAAAAAGCTGCACTTTAAACAAAAAATAAAACAAGGTTTATCTAAAAACAAGCTGTATTTGATTCCTCTTTTTACCCCTAAAAAATCGTTTACTGCAAATATTTGCCTCATGGTTCAATAATCAGTAGTACGCGCATCTAAACTGTACGTAAGTAGAATAATTTTGAGGCAATCTAGGGGAAAATATCCTTAAATAAACAAACACAATCTGAAGGGCATTTCAACAACGGCCGAATTATAAAATGTTTCGACAACTAGAGCAAAAATGAGAAACGTTTGTGATATCCAGTGAAGCCTCGTTTGAATATAACAGTTCAATTACGACTACTGAATAAACTTATTGAGTTATAGCTATGAAAACGATTTAAAAACAGTAGTAATGTCTGACATGTTTAAACGTGTATGTTGTGGCGGTATATAAATTCGGCCCCAAATGTATGTAATATGTGTTCATCACAAATTTCATCAGCTTAGCGCCGAGCTCCACAGAACCTCATGTAGACAGACCGCTATGCTTGTTGCTAACGGAAGCCGAGGGAAACGGTGACATGGCGATCCCCGCCTCTGAAGGAGCCGGTCAGACGGCTACCCTCACTCGCGAAAGAGACGACAAAGTGTTCTTCCAGTAAGCTTCATAAGACAGCCACCGCTGTGTGTGTCGACACACTGTGCAATTGTAAGTATCAATCAAATAAAAGCAGATATAGTGGCCGACAGGCGAGAGTTAGTGCTTGCGATACTGCCACTACGTGTCACTATAACGTAGAACTGAACAACGTCATACGCTATCTGAAGTGATCCATTCAGGCTAATCTAAATAGTAATCTGTCTAAGTATATATATAATGTTTGCCAATGGAAGGAGGGGATATTCCTGCTAAGCCGCTTTGGCGCCTCGAATGGCGCGAACTTCGAATCACAGCCCCTCCGAACTTCGAATCACAGCCCCTCCGAACTTCGAATCAAAGCCCGCACAAAGCTGCTCAGTCTAAAGCTGTTGGCAAAAAAAGCTCTGGTGTGTTTCTGAACGAGCGGGAGTGGTTATTTGCTGACGCAGATCAAAATGCTAGCAAGTATGTATGCTTTCACCTCCGATATGGCTGTTGAAAAAGTTAGTCACTCGACAACTACGCAGCAACATCACTTTGGCACGAAAACGATGGGCATTACATTTGCTATTGCCAGCGAATAATCGTTTTTTGGGCATAACAGTAAACTTTTACAGTTCTGAACGTCGTCGTATAGTTGCAAAAAAATTGGAAAAAATATTTCTACGAACCTTAAAATAAGCATATAACATTTCTATAGACCCTGCAATATATATATATATATATATAGGAGAGAAGTAGAGGAAACTAATATTCACTCTGAAAGTTGCGGGTTCGAACCCGGCGCGACACATACCCTTTCGAAGCGACCTCTCTTGCGATTTGCAGATTTGGCTTAAAGTTTGACTTAAAAGATGTATATAAATGTGTGTGCGTTTGCATGTATACGGCCGTACGCTTAAGTTAGGCCGGATGAACGCGGAAATGCAAAAGCGTTCCGCTCTTAAGCAGGCGTTCTAGCTGTCCATTTTTTTCGAGTTCAGAGCGCCAAGTCGCCTACTTTTCTTCCAGCGAAGCGGCTAAAGTATGTGGATGAAAACGTCGGACGAAAGCAGACCCCGTATTCTGCATGCTCAGCAGACCCAAAATCTTTTTGGCGCGATCCTCTTTAAAGTCGTTGTCGTTCGGTCCTCTATGACGAGGGCGACCGCTAGTCCTCTGTGACGGCCGCAGCCAAAACGCAACCTCCTCGTTTTTGGTCGTTCGCTTCGTTAGTTCCTTCTACGCCGCCTTCATCCTGCACTCGGCGTGCTTCCCTTTGCCCTCTTCGTCGCGGTCTATTCCTTCTTCTTTGTGCTTCAGCTGGCTGGTAGGCCTTCGTCCGTCGGGGAACAGGCCGGCAAAGCTCGGCATCGGCAGGCCCCCCATAAACCCCCGTGCCGCTGCAGCTGCCATCGTTATCGCCGTGCTTTCGTCGAGCTCGTCTTCGCCATCACTGTGTCGTCAACCCCCCCATGTTCCACCTTCACCGGCCTTAGGTCACTGGCGGCATTCGCGCACAACGAACACGAACCGAACCGTTATTAGGCCCACTCCTTAAACCGAATCTCTTCTGCTCGCATGTGCGCGAACTATACATACACAATATGTACTGGTACACTCGTGCGTATTCCAAGGCAGATATATATATATATATATATATATATAATATTTGTTTCACTCATATTGAGTATGCAAATAACATAGTTATTCGGGAGAGGCAGTGCAGTGATCTCTTCGCAAGGGCCAGGCAGGCAGACACATGAAACTTAGTAAATGCCAGAGAGCACAGTCGACAGACGCACTCTGTGCTCTCCTCATAATAGTTTGTATTTGAATAGACCAGATGATAATAACCATGAACTATGTATATAGAATAGAGATGCCGGCTGTCACATGCAACACCTGACCAGAGTAAGAGCACCGAAATATCCAGGTCTCCAACCTCTTGTAAGACTTGTCAACTTTATTTTTCCATTCCGAGACAGCTCTCCAATAATACTGTCGCGGCGTCTTCAACCTTAATCAAATTATCTCAACAACCGATGCACAGCCTGACATTGGGCGCACAAGCGGCTTCTTACCCGTACGGACAGTCACCGGACGTCGTCTACCTCTCCATAAAAAGAGATTCGGGCTGTGCGCACTGTCTCAACGATGTGAGTGGTGTTCGTCGTCTCAATATAATGGAGCCGAAACCTTAGATACCAGAAAAGTTGACGAATTCCAAGGATTTGCCGTCGCAACGTATAATGTATTTAGCAGCCAATCGACCCCTTTTCTGAATTTAAAGCCTTGTACTTCATGGTGTTTATTTCCAATTCTCTTAAGACGAGAAACACCTCTGCCAGAGAAGCGATGCGCTTGATGGCACCTAGGTCGTGACGAGCGACCCAACATGTCATCAGCGTACATAACAACTTTGGTATTCTGAAACTCCTGTAGCCGACAAAATCGGCAAGCAGAAGAGTGAAGGAGGCCTTTGTGAAGAGATCACTGCACTGACAATCTCGATTACTATGCCGCGAGCAGCTGACAACTGTATAATTGTCTTTGGTATATGCATACTCAATATAAGTGAAATAAAGGTAATGACGATAGAGACTGCTCACAAATGCCTCAACAAATCTGCGACAGTTCGCTCTATGTCTGACAGAAGCTTTTTAGATATACCGCGGTATAAGTTTGGGTCTTATCTGTCACCGCCATGCTTGCCTTTAAATAGCAGGAAAAGCCTGGTGGTATGCCAGACTACTGGCATTTTCGCCCTCTTCATGGTCTTGTAGAAGAAGTCACAAAATGGTTCGCCAAGTGGCACTGAGCGCTTATAGTACACCTGGTCTAACCCCGCACTCTTTCCTCTCGGAAGAGAGCGCAGGACCTGACTTACTCCTTCTTCCTCAAAGGGCAGAACCATAGTATCCTGCTCCAATGCAAGCGGCCGCTAAGCGTATCGCCCGCAGCTATATAGAACATCGGTCAGGTGAGTCGTTACCTGTTCTGTTCGGCGACGAACTGAGCAGGTGGTTTGCCGCTACCTACTTATATTTACTTCTACCTTCTTATATTTTTCTCTAGCAGTTCATAACAAGTACCCACATCACGACCCTCTCCTCTGAGACCTCTGAAAATGAAAGGTCCACAGTCTCATGCAATTAAGTGATCGTCTCGATGTTTTGCCCAATTATCTAGAATAATTGCGACTGCTGACACCGGTAGGTGCTTATTGGCCCGTCTTACAAAGCAAACCCGTGAGCGTTATGTGTTGGCTAAAGATCACCCCAAAGAAAAATTTAGGCCGATTGATAATCCACCCACTAGTCTCCCACGGCCTCCTGCAGATAGAGCGGCCCGCTGTTAAAACCCTCGCATATTATCAATATTCAGTTGCTCCGCTAGTAAGTCTCCCTAAGGAGTGCAATGTCCACCGACGTAAGCGTGCCAACTGGCGCCAGGTCTATTGCTCCTCTTAGTACTTGAACAGTTCCAAAGAAGCAACCGTAGAGACCTGGTAGTCTCTGCGTTAGCATCTCTAGATCTCTTACAGTCTCTTACAGACTGCGATAAGCTTTGCATAATCATTTTCTTGTAGGAAGCACCACCAGCCCAACGACGAAACAGGACACCTTTAGACCAGTATTTCACTCTTGCTTGCACTTGCGTACTTGCCGTCACCCAGCACTAAACAGAACACGACATTATTCCCCTGCGTCCACATTTTAAATACTGCCCTTACAGAAGTGCTCCTGTTAACGGGCCGTGTGTGTAGGTTGACAGCTAACGTTTTGGCCGCCGGCCGTGACAATCTCAGCGCGCTGAACCTGCCGGGCCCAACATATACTTCAAGGTCTCCCACTCCATCAGCTGCGCTGCCTTTCTGCATACGATGCTTTGTTTTGCCGCTCCTCCTCGGACGGTGATAAAACCATCGTTGTCAGCTTCCTCGTATTTTCTTGCCCCTGCGGGAGTCTCCGTTGGCGATGTTGTGGCTACCGCCGCTTCCCTTGACGTTGACGTGTCTCATCTATCGGTTATTTGCTTCGAAGGTAGTGGCGGTGTTGTTATTGTTGTTGCCGCCGCTGCTGCTACTGCTACCGCGCTGTTAGGGCCAGCTGCTTTAGCGCTGCGCTTGGCACCGAAGAGGCTGCCCTTGCGTTCTCTCCGGTGACGCTGCCACAGGTCGGCTTTGTAGATACAAGCCAATCTCCGCCTTCCGTCGACCGTGCCTTCTTGTTCTTTCACGCTTTCAGGTTTCGTCCATTTTCTCACGTAACCTTTCACTTTAGCGTGGGGTTTAAAACCCCTCAATGGTCTCGGGGTGCGCAGGTTGTTTCAGGGGAGCCGCTTAATTACCGGCAACCCTTCGCTGGAGCTCCGTGTGTGATGCTCACAGCTTTGCTAAGTTCCACTGTAGCACACACAACGTTTTCTTCATCCGAACTGAGCTGGGTTTCTGTGCACAGGATTGGCACGACACAAACTGTGTGTCCTCGTGGGGCACGGGCTCTTAGGCCCCTTGAAACACAGTCGAACAGCCCTGGTTTTACAAACAACCAGTTAGTCTCCCGTTTAAACGGGAACGAACACTTTGCACATTCCAACATTACTGTAGCAGACGATAATATATATATATATAAAAAAAAAACTTTACAATAAATCTGATCGTGCGTAAGCGACTCCACCTCAGCATGAGTGCCCTGGCTTGCCGCAGAAAGCTTCTTATTCGGACGTGTAAGATACTCTATTATACCAGCCAATTCGATGATAGTTAATAGCTGCAAATCGTCGCGTTCGTGGGAGGGTGGTTGGTATGTATCAGTAACTGGGAAGACGCTATTGCCAGCCAAAACGTAATGTAATATTCTAGCGGCAGAGATTCTCTAACGCATACTCTAGCAATACACTCCAACTCGTAAGAAAAACTACTAGCAGCGCTGTATTGGTGTGTAGAAGCGTTCATTCCCGTTTTCACGCACTTTGCACCGATTGCGTATGTAGAGTGTTAGCCATGTCGTTGAGACTCTCTGCATCTATCCGACAAGGGCTAGCATGTATGGTATCGTCGAGAGCTGCGCATAGATCCCTTTCTTTGCGCAGCTCGGATTGTTGATCGGTAAGAACGTAATCTAATTTATTTTAGATCATGTGCGTCGTGCGTTGCAGCTAGCTGCTCCAGAGCGGACTCCTCATTTCCGACGATTAGCCACTTTATTTTTAGAATGTCTAGTCTCTACGCTCTAGTATAGGTTACAGCCACACACACAAGGACGGTTTGGGAAACCGATCGATGCATTGAAGATACACCACGCGGTGAGTTCCAAGCCCGTAGGTGACAGGCATGGTCTAGAATAAAAAAACAACCTCTTTAAAAATGTTTTTAATTCTCGGTTACAGCTACGCGTGTTCATGTGGTGCAGACAGATACCCTTCTCCATGAATAAAAAAAAAGACAGATCCCTTTATTAGCCTTGTGAAAATCTCTGTTAAACTTGCATGACCGTAAGTGCAAAGCCAACGGCATCTAGCGCCGCTAGCAGCTACCAGATTCGAAGTGCCTGTTATGGAACAGATTTCCAGCACTGATAAGGAACGAATGAGAGAGGGAGATGGATCGAGCCGCACGCTGTGCTGCCTCTATTCATCTGTCTCTCTATCGGTAGAAACTGGACCGTGTCTACGAAAGGCAGGCGCTGAAAGCTAGCTGTAATGCAGCACACAGTTGAGCTTCTAGGCAATTAATATATGGACATCGATCTTCGCTAGATAAATATTTGCATATATATAGATATATATATATATATATATAAGTATACTTTTACGATTTGAATAACATTAGAGGAATAGTCTAAGGGCGTTAAATCGCAGAACCTTGGAGGCCAGACAAAATGTCTCCGCAACGACTACTCGTCCAAGACACTTCATTCTCAAAAATTCGATTGTCTCGCTTGCTGTGTGGCTTCTGGTACAATTCTGTTTAGGATCGTACTGCGCTAACGCTGACGTGCCAATCTCCGTGGGGTGAAAATAGGATCCAACGATAGATTCTATTTTCCTTTGGCTCAGAAGTCGCACTACACTGTCACACAAGCAAGTGTGACAGCTTTTTGAACGTGAAGTTCTTTGTTTGTCCAAACATAGACAGTCCATTAAGGTAAAACTGGACATCGTCGTAAACAAGAATCATGATCTCGAAATGGACATCAAGCCGCACCATCTCTGAACACCCATCGGTTGAAGTTGGGGCGCTTCAGACGATCCTAGGCTTAATTTTGTGACTTAGCTTAATCATATAAAGATGCATTGCTGGATCCGTCCTCGGCGTACGCCAGCACACGCCAGTGCACGAAAACCTGTTTTTGAATTGTCATATGCAAATTCATTTTTAAAG